>OX392459.1:102500-105000 GCA_947623535.1 Coelioxys conoideus | reverse complement strand
ACAGAGACAGACAGAGACAGAGACAGACAGAGACAGAGACAGACAGAGACAGAGACAGAGACAGACAGAGACAGAGACAGAGACAGACAGAGACAGAGACAGACAGAGACAGAGACAGACAGAGACAGACAGCGACTGACAGAGACAGACAGAGACAGACAGAGACAGACAGAGACAGACAGAGACAGACAGAGACAGACAGAGACAGACAGAGACAGAGACAGACAGAGACAGACAGAGACAGGTATAGACGGACAGAGACCGACTGAGACAGATAGCGACAGACAGATACACGCAGAGACAGACAGGCACAGACAGAGACAGACAGTGACAGATAGAGACAGATAGATGCAAACTAAGACAAACTGAGACAGACAGAGACAGACCGAGACAGACAGCGACAAACAGTGACAGACAGAGACGGACAGAGACGGACAGTGACAGACTGGGGCAGACAGAGACAAACAGAGACATACTGAGATAGACTGAGACAGACAGAGACAGACAGATACAAACTAAGACAAACTAAGACAGACAGAGACAGACAGAGACAGACAGAGACAGACAGAGACAGACAGCGACAGACAGAGACAGACAGAGACAGACAGAGACAGACAGAGACAGACAGAGACAGACAGAGACAGACAGAGAAAGACAGAGACCGACTGAGACAGACAGCGACAGACAGGGACAGGCAGAGACAGACAGAGACAGACAGAGACAGACAGAGACAGGCAGAGACAGACAGAGCCAAACGGCGACAGACAGATACAGACAGAGACAGACAGATACAGACAGAGGCAGACAGAGACTGACATATACAGACAGATACAGAGAGAGATAGGCAGAGACAGACACTGACAGAAACACAGTCAGAGACAGGTACAGCAGACTGCGAGAGACAGAGACAGACTGAGAGCGACAGAGAGAGACAGAGACGGACTGAGACAGACAGAGACAGACAGGCACAGACAGAGACAGACAGAGACAGACAGATACAAACTAAGACAAACTGAGACAGACAGAGAGAGACATAGACAGACAGCGACAAACAGTGACAGACAGTGACAGACAGAGACGGACAGTGACGGACAGTGACAGACAGAGCCTGACATAGACAGACATAGACAGACAGATACAAACTAAGACAAACTGAGACAGGCAGAGACAGACAGAGACGGACAGAGGCAGACAGAGAGCGACAGAGAGAGACAGAGACGGACAGTGACAGACAGAGACAGACAGAGACAGACAGAGACAGACAGTGGCAGACTGAGTCGCACAGGGACAAACAGCGACAGACAGACATAGACACAGACAGACAGACAGTCAGAGACAGGCAGAGACGGACCGAGACAGACAGAGACATACAGAGACCGACAGAGACAGACAAAGACAGACACAGACAGACTGAGACAGACAGAGATAGACAGAGACGGACAGAGACGGACAGGGACAGACTGAGACAGACAGCGACAGACTGAGACGGACAGGGGCAGACAGCGACAGACAGAGACAGGCAGAGACAGACAGAGACAGACAGAGACAGACAGGCACAGACAGGCACAGACAGGGACAGACAGAGACAGACAGATACAAACTAAGACAAACTGAGACAGACAGAGACAGACCGAGACAGACAGCGACAAACAGTGACAGACAGAGACGGACAGAGACGGACAGTGACAGACTGGGGCAGACAGAGACAAACAGAGACATACTGAGATAGACTGAGACAGACAAAGACAGACACAGACAGACTGAGACAGACAGAGATAGACAGAGACGGACAGAGACGGACAGTGACAGACTGAGACAGACAGCGACAGACTGAGACAGACAGACACAGACAGAGACAGACAGAGACAGAGACAGACAGAGACAGAGACAGACAGAGACAGAGACAGACAGAGACAGAGACAGAGACAGACAGAGACAGCGACAGACAGAGACAGACAGAGACAGACAGAGACAGAGACAGACAGAGACAGAGACAGACAGAGACAGAGACAGACAGAGACAGAGACAGACAGAGACAGAGACAGACAGAGACAGAGACAGACAGAGACAGAGACAGACAGAGACAGAGATAGAGACAGACAGAGACAGAGACAGACAGAGACAGAGAGAGACACAGAGACATAGAAACAGAGAGAGACAGAGACAGAGACTGAGAGAGAGAGAGAGCGACAGAGACAGACAGAGACAGACGGAGACAGACAGCGACAGAGACAGACAGCGACAGAGACAGACAGCGACAGAGACAGACAGCGACAGAGACTGAGACAGAGACAGAGACAGACAGAGACAGAGACAGACAGAGACAGACACAGACAGAGACAGAGACAGACAGAGACAGAGACAGACAGAGACAGACACAGACAGAGACAGAGACAGACAGAGACAGAGACAGACAGAGACAGAGACAGACAGAGACAGAGACAGACAGAGACAGAGACAGACAGAGACAGAGACAGACAGAGACAGAGACAGAGACAGA
>OX392459.1:82500-87500 GCA_947623535.1 Coelioxys conoideus | reverse complement strand
GAGACAGACAGAGACAGACCGAGACAGACAGGGCCAGACAGAGACATACTGAGATAGACTGAGGCAGACAGAGACAGACCGAGTCTGACAGTGACAGACTGAGACAGACAGAGACAGAAAGATACAAACTAAGACAAACTGTGACAGACAGAGACAGACAGAGACAGACAGAGACAGGCATATACGGACAGAGACCGACTGAGACAGACAGAGACAGACAGAGACCGACAGAGACAGACAGAGACAGATAGAGACGGACAGAGACAGACAGAGACAGACAGAGACAGACAGAGATAGTCAGCGACAGACAGAGACAGACTGAGACATACAGAGACAGACAGAGACCGACAGAGACCGACAGAGACAGACAGAGACAGACGCAGACAGACAGTCAGCGGTAGTCAGGCAGAGACGGACAGAGACAGACAGAGCCAGACATAGACAGACATAGACAGATAGCGACAGACAGAGACAGACAGAGACAGACTGAGACATACAGAGACAAACAGGGACGGACAGAGACAGACAGAGACAGACATGGACAGGCAGGGACAGGCTGAGACAGGCAGAGACGGACAGAGACAGACACTGACAGACAGGCAGTCAGAGACAGGCACAGACAGACTGCGACAGACAAAGAGACAGACACGGAAGGAGACCGGCAGAGACCGACAGAGACAGACGCAGACAGACAGACAGCGGGAGTCAGGCAGAGACGGACAGAGACAGACAGAGCCAGACATAGACAGACATAGACAGATAGAGACAGACTGAGACAGGCAGAGACAGAGACAGATAGGGACGGACAGTGGCAGACTGAGTCAGACAGGGACAAACAGCGACAGACAGAGATAGACACAGCCAGACAGACAGTCAGAGACAGGCAGAGACGGACAGAGACAGACAGAGACATACAGAGACCGACAGAGACAGACAAAGACAGACACAGCCAGACTGAGACAGACAGAGATAGACAGAGACATACTGAGGTAGACTGAGACAGACAGAGACAGACAGAGACAGACAGAGACCGACAGAGACAGACAAAGACAGAGACAGAGAGAGACACAGAGACATAGAAAGAGAGAGAGACTGAGACAGAGACTGAGAGAGAGAGAGAGCGACAGAGCAGACAGAGACAGACAGAGACAGACAGAGACAGACAGAGACAGAGACAGACAGAGACAGAGACAGACAGAGACAGAGAGAGACACAGAGACATAGAAAGAGAGAGAGACTGAGACAGAGACTGAGAGAGAGAGAGAGCGACAGAGACAGACAGAGACAGACAGAGACAGACAGCGACAGAGACAGACAGCGACAGAGACAGACAGCGACAGAGACAGACAGCGACAGAGACAGACAGCGACAGAGACTGAGACAGAGACAGAGACAGACAGAGACAGAGACAGACAGAGACAGAGACAGACAGAGACAGAGAGAGACACAGAGACATAGAAAGTGAGACAGGCAGAGACAGACAGAGACAGGCAGAGACAGAGACAGAGAGAGACACAGAGACATAGAAAGTGAGACAGGCAGAGACAGACAGAGACAGGCAGAGACAGAGACAGAGAGAGACAGAGACAGAGAGAGACAGACAGAGACAGAGACAGACAGAGACAGATACAGACAGAGACAGAGGCAGAGACAGAGACAGAGACAGACAGAGACAGAGACAGAGACAGAGACAGACAGAGACAGACAGAGCCAGACAGCGACAGACAGAGACAGACAGAGACAGACAGAGACAGACAGAGACAGACATGGACAGACATGGACAGACATGGACAGACATGGACAGACAGAGACGGACGGCGGCAGACAGAGACAGACAGAGACAGACCGAGACATACAGTGACAGACTGAGACCGACAGATAAAAACTAAGACAAACTGAGACAGACAGAGAGAGACACAGACAGACAGCGATGAACAGTGACAGACAGAGACAGACAGAGACGGACTGTGACAGACTGGGGCAGACAGAGACACACAGGGACAGACAGAGAGAGACAGAGACCGAAGCAGACCGATAGAGACCGACAGAGACAGACGCAGACAGACAGACAGCGGTAGTCAGGCAGAGACGGACAGGGACAGACAGAGCCAGACATAGACAGACATAGACAGATAGAGACAGACTGAGACAGGCAGAGACAGAGACAGACAGAGGCGGACAGTGGCAGACTGAGTCGAACAGGGACAAACAGCGACAGACAGAGATAGACACAGACAGACAGACAGTCAGAGACAGGCACCGACGGACAGAGACAGACAGAGACATACAGAGACCGACAGAGACAGACGCAGACAGGCAGACAGCGGGAGTCAGGCAGAGACAGACAGAGACAGACAGAGACAGACAGAGGCAGACCGAGACAGACAGGGCCAGACAGAAACAGACAGAGACAGACAGAGACAGACTGAGACAGACAGAGACAGACAGAGACAGACAGAGACAGACAGAGACAGACAGAGACAGACCGAGACAGACAGGGCCAGACAGAGACATACTGAGATAGACTGAGGCAGACAGAGACAGACCGAGTCTGACAGTGACAGACTGAGACAGACTGAGACAGAAAGATACAAACTAAGACAAACTGTGACAGACAGAGACAGACAGAGACAGACAGAGACAGGCATATACGGACAGAGACCGACTGAGACAGACAGAGACAGACAGAGACCGACAGAGACAGACAGAGACAGATAGAGACGGACAGAGACAGACAGAGACAGACAGAGACAGACAGAGATAGTCAGCGACAGACAGAGACAGACTGAGACATACAGAGACAGACAGAGACCGACAGAGACCGACAGAGACAGACAGAGCCAGACGCAGACAGACAGTCAGCGGTAGTCAGGCAGAGACGGACAGAGACAGACAGAGCCAGACATAGACAGACATAGACAGATAGCGACAGACAGAGACAGACAGAGACAGACTGAGACATACAGAGACAAACAGGGACGGACAGAGACAGACAGAGACAGACATGGACAGGCAGGGACAGGCTGAGACAGGCAGAGACGGACAGAGACAGACACTGACAGACAGGCAGTCAGAGACAGGCACAGACAGACTGCGACAGACAAAGAGACAGACACGGAAGGAGACCGGCAGAGACCGACAGAGACAGACGCAGACAGACAGACAGCGGGAGTCAGGCAGAGACGGACAGAGACAGACAGAGCCAGACAGAGCCAGACATAGACAGACATAGACAGATAGAGACAGACTGAGACAGGCAGAGACAGAGACAGATAGGGACGGACAGTGGCAGACTGAGACAGACAGCGACAGACTGAGACAGACAGACACAGACAGAGACAGACAGAGACAGACAGAGACATACAGAGACCGACAGAGACAGACAAAGACAGACACAGCCAGACTGAGACAGACAGAGATAGACAGAGACATACTGAGGTAGACTGAGACAGACAGAGACAGACAGAGACAGACAGAGACCGACAGAGACAGACAAAGACAGACACAGACAGACTGAGACAGATAGAGATAGACAGAGACGGACAGAGACGGACAGTGACAGACTGAGACAGACAGCGACAGACTGAGACAGACAGACACAGACAGAGACAGACAGAGACAGACAGAGACAGACAGAGACAGACATAGCCAGGCAGAGACAGACTGAGACAGACACTGACAGACAGACAATCAGAGACAGGCACAGACAGACTGCGACAGACAGCGACAGACTGAGACGGACAGGGGCAGACAGCGACAGACAGAGACAGGCAGAGACAGACAGAGACAGAGAGAGACAGACAGGCACAGACAGGCACAGACAGGGACAGACAGGGACAGACAGAGACAGACAGAGACAGACAGAGAGCGACACAGAGAGACAGAGACGGTCAGTGACACACAGAGACAGACCGAGACAGACAGAGACAAACACTGACAGAGAGAGACGGACAGAGACGGACAGTGACAGACTGGGGCAGACAGAGACAATCAGAGACAGACAGAGACAGACCGAGACTGACAGTGACAGACTGAGACAGACAGAGACAGACAGATACAAACTAAGACAAACTGAGACAGACAGAGAGAGACATAGACAGAGTGCGACAAACAGTGACAGACAGAGACGGACAGAGACGGACAGTGAGAGACTGGGGCAGACAGAGACAAACAGAGACATACTTAGATAGACTGAGACAGACAGAGACAGACAGAGACAGACAGAGAGAGACAGTGACAGACAGAGCCAGACATAGACAGACATAGACAGATAGAGACAGACTGAGACAGACACTGACAGACAGACAGTCAGAGACAGGCACAGACAGACTGCGCCAGACAGAGACAGACTGAGACAGACAGGGGCAGACAGCGACAGACAGAGACAGACAGAGAGCGACAGAGACAGACAGAGACAGAGACAGAGACAGACAGAGACAGAGACAGACAGAGACAGAGACAGACAGAGACAGAGACAGACAGAGACAGAGACAGAGACAGACAGAGACAGAGACAGACAGAGACAGAGACAGACAGAGACAGAGACAGACAGAGACAGAGACAGACAGAGACAGAGACAGACAGAGACAGAGACAGACAGAGACAGAGACAGACAGAGACAGAGACAGACAGAGACAGAGACAGACAGAGACAGAGACAGACAGAGACAGAGACAGACAGAGACAGAGACAGACAGAGACAGAGACAGACAGAGACAGAGACAGACAGTGACAGAGACAGACAGAGACAGAGACAGACAGAGACAGAGACAGACAGAGACAGAGACAGACAGAGACAGAGACAGACAGAGACAGAGACAGACAGAGACAGAGACAGACAGAGACAGTGACAGACAGAGACAGAGACAGACAGAGACAGAGACAGACAGAGACAGAGACAGACAGAGACAGAGACAGACAGAGACAGAGACAGACAGAGACAGAGACAGACAGAGACAGAGACAGACAGAGACAGAGACAGACAGAGACAGAGACAGACAG
>OX392459.1:62500-65000 GCA_947623535.1 Coelioxys conoideus | reverse complement strand
ACCGAGACAGACAGAGACATACAGAGGCCGACAGAGACAGACAAAGACAGACACAGACAGAATGAGGCAGACAGAGATAGACAGAGACGGACAGAGACGGACAGAGACAGACAGAGACAGACAGTGACAGACAGAGACAGACTGCGACAGACATAGACAGACAGAGACAGGCAGAGACGTACAGAGACAGACAGAGGCAGACTGAGACATACAGAGACAAACAGAGACGGACAGTGGTAGACCGAGACAGGGAGAGACAAACAGAGACGGACAGTGGTAGACTGAGACAGGCAGAGACAAAAAGTGACAGACAGAGACGGACAGAGACGGACAGCGACCTAGACAGGAAGAGACAGACAGAGACAGCGAGATAGACAGATACAGACTGACAGTCAGACACAGGCAGGGACGGACAGAGACAGACGGAGACAGGCAGAGACAGACAGAGACAGACAGAGACGGACAGATACAAACTAAGACAAACTGAGACAGACAGAGACAGACAGAGACAGGCAGAGACAGACTGCGACAGACATAGACAGACAGAGACAGGCAGAGACGGACAGAGACAGACAGAGACATACAGAGACCGACAGAGACAGACAAAGACAGACACAGACAGACTGCGACAGACAAAGATAGACAGAGACGGACAGAGACGGACAGTGACAGACTGAGACAGACAGTGACAGACTGAGACAGACAGAGCCAAACAGCGACAGACAGATACAGACAGAGACAGACAGATACAGACAGAGGCAGACAGAGACTGACAGATACAGACAGATACAGAGAGAGACAGACAGAGACAGACAGAGACAGACAGAGACAGACAGATACAGGCAGAGACAGACAGGCACAGACAGAGACAGACAGAGACAGACAGAGACAGACAGATACAAACTAAGACAAACTGAGACAGACAGAGAGAGACAGCGACAAACAGTGACAGACAGAGACGGACAGAGACGGACAGTGACAGACAGAGCCAGACATAGACAGACATAGACAGATAGAGACAGACTGAGACAGGCAGAGACGGAGACAGACAGGGACGGACAGTGGCAGACTGAGTCGGACAGGGACAAACAGCGACAGACAGAGATAGACACAGACAGACAGACTGTCAGAGACAGGCAGAGACGGACAGCGACAGACAGAGACATACAGAGACCGACAGAGACAGACAAAACAGACACAGACAGACTGCGACAGACAAAGATAGACAGAGACGGACAGAGACGGACAGTGACAGACTGAGACAGACAGTGACAGACTGAGACAGACAGACACAGACAGACACAGACAGAGACAGACAGAGACTGACAGATACAGACAGATACAGAGAGTGACAGACAGAGACAGACAGAGACAGACAGAGACAGACACTGACAGAAAGACAGTCAGAGACAGGTACAGCAGACTGCGACAGACAGTGACAGACAGAGACGGACAGAGACGGACAGTGACAGACAGAGCCTGACATAGACAGACATAGACAGACAGATACAAACTAAGACAAACTGAGACAGCCAGAGACAGACAGAGACGGACAGAGACATACAGAGAGCGACAGGGAGAGACAGAGACGGACAGTGACAGACAGAGACAGACAGAGACAGACAGAGACAGACAGAGACAGACAGATACAAACTAAGACAAACTGAGACAGACAGAGAGAGACATAGTCAGACAGCGACAAACAGTGACAGACAGTGACAGACAGAGACGGACAGAGACGGACAGTGACAGACAGAGCCTGACATAGACAGACATAGACAGACAGATACAAACTAAGACAAACTGAGACAGGCAGAGACAGACAGAGACGGACAGAGACATACAGAGAGCGACAGAGAGAGACAGAGACGGACAGTGACAGACAGAGACAGACAGGGACAGACAGAGACAGACAGAGACAGACTGAGACAGACAGCGACGAACATGGACAGACAGGGACAGGCTGAGACAGGCAGAGACAGGGACAGACAGAGACGGACAGTGACAGACAGAGACAGACAGAGACAGACAGATACAGACATAGACAGACAGAGACAGACTGAGACAGACTGAGACAGACACTGACAGACAGACAGTCAGAGACAGGCACAGACAGACTGCGACAGACAGAGACAGACTGAGACGGACAGGGGCAGACAGCGACAGACAGAGACAGACAGAGAGCGACAGAGAGAGACAGAGACGGGCAGTGACAGACAGCGACAGACAGGGACAGGCAGAGACAGACAGAGACAGACAGAGACAGACAGAGACAGACAGGCACAGACAGGCACAGACAGGGACAGACAGAGACAGACAGATACAAACTAAGACAAACTGAGACAGACAGAGACAGACCGAGACAGACAGCGACAAACAGTGACAGACAGAGACGGACAGAGACGGACAGTGACAGACAGGGACAGACAGAGACAGACAGAGACAGACAGAGACAGACAGAGACAGACAGAGACAGACAGAGACAGACAGAGACAGACAG